>OY723388.1:33673237-33678237 GCA_963210295.1 Ophion ellenae
TACGTGCTAATGTGCGACGTATACAGATTTATGGATAGTTTGAAACAAAAGATAAACCAACGAATTGAAGATCCCCTTTTCTCACAAACTCTCCGAAAAGTGTCCACTTCTCAGGCTAAAAAATACGATACAATTTTTTTGGAGTGGTATCGAAATATACAAGAACAAGAATCCAAGTCGAATGCTCGATATATCATTTAGATATAAAAAAATTCGCATCATCTGCCTGATGGAGGAAAGCGCACGAGATCTCAATGTTGCGTACGTATATGGAGCTGCAAAAATGGATATATTTTCATTATTGTTTGTGTAAATAATCATGTATGCATATGTCAGTGTCGCGGTCCGAGCGTATAATTACGATCGGATGAGTTCCGGTCAAGTACAACACGCCTGCACGCACACTTTCATTTTTTCACGTGTGTGCGTGTACAAAGTTAAAATGCCAAAGACCGATACGATTATATTGGGGATTCGCGTGTCACACGCTCGTCTCATCCCCCGACGCTCCTATTATTATTTTATCGTATGTACACATACAACAGGCGCACCGACGCAACCCGCATATATATATATATATATATATATATATATAGACAGAGAGAGAGAGAGAGAAAGAGGCTTATTTTGAGAAATAAATACGAAAAAATACAATTTTACGTTGTATTATATATATATATATATATATATATATATATATATATATATATATATATATATATATATATATATATATATATATATGCACACACACACACATATTTTTATATATACGTTAAATTGTATTTTTTCATTTTTTTTTCTCAAAATAAGCTCTGAATCATATGGAATATATAATTAAAATTAGACCGTCAGTCGTAAACTTGCGGACAATGTACAATTGCGGCGATCTCTATAGGTACCTCAATATATCTGAGCCATATTTAAAGATGCTTGTTTAAAGATGCGCAGTTTACGTCAACAAAAAAGTTATTCTGCATAATAAAAAAAATAACAAAATCAGAATATAAAGAAGACTGCTGATTGCGTTCATACGATGCAAATTTCAACACCATTTTTTCTAAAAGGAGCGTCATAATCCTGGATTTGAGAAGCTCCAAAAAAACATACGATATTGAAACATTACAAATTAGCAGTAGAGATAAATTTGTTTACTTAAAAATAAATATCGCATGGACAAAATTAACATTAGAAAAGAACAAAAACCTTAATCAGTTTCATTTACCTATACAATTCTTATTGGGATTTTTATTGTCAGTCGGTCGTCGACCGTAGGCGTCCAGCCCGATTATACATTTGATTCGCTGAAATCGCGAAAATATTTTTGGGCGTATTGAGAAATGTATCGTTCGTCGTCTCGAGGCAACTAACATTGAAGAGGAAAGTCCAACAGATGGTGCAGAAATCGCGGATTGAAGGTAAACTTATAATTGCAACGATAGAATTATTAGTAAAACTTTCAACGCGTTTTTTTCTCGAACGTATGTTTTTCAAAACGGTGTACATGATTTGTCGATATCTAATGAACGGATTGACTTGAAATTTGGTACACTTATTCGGTGTAATAGTAGTTTAGTCGTGACCGACGTTTTTTCTTCCTAACTTTTTTGTCATTTATTATTAACAATAATGATGCCATTTTTCCTTAAACAATTGAAGAAAAAAATCAACATTTTTCAAAATAATTGAAATACGATTACACTACAAACGCTCGGTCAAGCCTTAGTCAATATTATCTATTTTAAGTAAAAAAAACTCGTTTCAATAGTTTGTTTATAACTTCTTTTATTATTAATATTTGCTAATGAAGTTTGGTACACAACTTTGTCAATGTACATACAAATAAATGCCCGAACGATTTTTCAATCACTTTACTTATTCCTACAAAATAATTTTTTTTAATAACTTTATTGATTAGGCGACTCTACGATTTTCCAAAAATCGATTTTTTTGTTAAAAAAGTACCTTAGTAAATAAAACTATACAACTATGTTCCAAAAGATTATGGGTGTCTGCAGGCATCTCAGATTAAGGGGCCAGTCCACTTTTGAGCCACGAAAAAAGGCTACTTTCGCGATTTTTTTTTAGGATTTGATAAAAGGTATGAATATAAGTTGTTGGGCTTCATAAATAAAGTCTTGATATAAATTTTTAAAAAATCAATTCATTTTTATTCATTTTTAAGTACAAAAACTATAGTTTAACGTAACGCCTCAAAAATAGGTGGGCTAGGTAGCTCCATCACAACTCGGCAACAGCTTGTCTGAAACAAAAAAAATCAAAGTCCATTAGATTCAGTATGACACCAGCTACAAAATGACCCTCGGATATAAAGTTTTATAAAAAAAAATATAAAAATGGCAAATGAAAAACGAAAAAAGTATTTTAAAAACGCGTTTTTTCCGCAGTTTTTCGCAAAGAAAAGAGTAAAAATCGAAATTTTCAAACCATCGAGGGTCATCTTGTTGCGAATCATGTTTACAATCAGAGATGGGCATACTCGAATACTTTTAGTATTCGAGTACGAAAAGTTTCGTACTTTTAGTATTCGAGTACAAAAAGTTTCGTACTTTTGGTACTCGAAAAAGTTCGAGTACTTTTAGTATTCGAGTACGAAAAGTTTCGTACTTTTAGTACTCGAAAAAGTTCGAGTACTTTTAGTATTCGAGTAGGAAAATAATACCGAATACATGTCAGATGGATATTCGTGTTTTTTCGATACCGAATCCACCTCGATTCAGTATTCGTTCTGAGAATAAATAATGAATCCAGTTGGATTCAGTATTCGTTCCGAAAATGAATAATGAATCCTACTGCATTTAGTATTCATTTCATAATGAAAAATAAATCCAGTTGGATTCAGTATTTATTCCAAAATGAATGATGAATCAAACTGAATTCAGTATTCATTTCAACATAAGTAATGAATCCAATTCGATTCAGTATTCATTCCGTATTCGGATATCATGAAATTGAATAATCTGGAAAAATGTATGGAAAACATATTTATTCTATTGAAACATTATCATCCGATTACATTATATTTACACAAGGGAAATCGCGCTCTTAGTATCTAGTAACTGAACAAATGGGGGTAGAAATGGAACATTATATTTGTCCCATTTCCATTGTCCATTTTTTCAGATTATTCAATTTTATGATATCCGAATACGGAATCAATACTGAATCGAGTTGGACTTATTACGTATGTTGAAATGAATACTGAATCCAGTGGGATTCTTTATTTATTTTCTGAACGAATTTTGAATAAGTTTCCTTATTATTCATGAATATAAGAAAATTTGAATATGCCCAACCCTGTTTACAATATGTGGTTCAAATTTCAAGAGAATCGGTTGATTAGTTTTAGAGATACGATGGAGCTAGATTTTGAAAACGTTGTTTCGAGAAGAACGCGTTTGCATTTTATGCTACGAAAAACTCTTACCTAAACTCAATCGGCAATTCCTGCACCGTACAAAATCCCTTCTGATTGCTCATCATCGTCGATTACTTCAAGTCTTGCTTGCTTTCGATTTTTTTAATTTTTCAAAGTGGACTGGCTCCTCAAAGGTATTGAATCATTATTCACGTCGTGACTTTCTACTAACTTTAAACGCGCTTATCTCGAAACTACATTTTTCAAGGCGGCCGGACTCATCACTCAAACAAATTTCAACCGATTCACTTTAAATTTTAACTGTATATTTAGAATTACATTTTATAAGGCACTGCGTAGGATTTTGGTTACATTATATTGCATAATTCCTTTTTTATGAACAATTTTCTGACGATTTTCTTATGGCATTTTATACTTTTTGTTTTAGAAAAGCCACATTTTGACAAAAATCAATATATTAAAAAATCATACGCACTTCTATAGCTATTCTTATATATAATTGAAAAAAAATTAAGTGTCTCATCATAACTTAAAAATTGTAGGAGCTGTTGGTCCAGCCGTTGACCTTCGAGAAATAATGGCGTCATCGGAAAAATGCTGCACAGTCGCCATTTCGACATGTATCACTGTGAAAAAATAATGTTGTATAGTCAATTACGTATGTAACAAAACCCCTATTTTGTAATTTCGATTTATTTTATGGTTTCGCTGAAAAAAAGATCACAAAATATTTCCTTTTATTGGCCTCTAAAGTGGCCCAAGGCCTCAATGAATTATATAAAACATTTTTCCGGCGCTGTATACTCGTATAATCGGATATTTTAATTAGAAACAATTAACCTTTTTTGGTAAATACGAGGGTATTTAGATGTAAGTGTTTTCCGAACGTCCCATGTATATTGTACGGGACGTTTCACAAATGTGAATCGAAAGTGTTACACATGCGTTTTTACGTCGGAAAAACCGAAGCCGAGCCCTCGTCGACGAGCAACGAACGAACGAGGGGGACCGGCGTCGATAATTCCACCCTCGGCACCGGCGAAGCTTCTCGGCCCTGCGGTCAATTAGTCAGTCATGCACGCGATATGCGCATTGACTTTCTCGGCACCCTTGCGCGATCTCGATTCATTCGGGCATTTATCGAAATTATCCGGCGCGTCCGAGCGTTCTGAGGCGACCATTGAGAAATTACTATATATCCATATACGCGTGCGAGTATCGTCTACGCATATTCAAATGAGCATAGGGCCCAGCGCAATTCCAATGCTTTTTTGTCATTTGCGATTATTTTTCTACGTCGACGGATAATTAGCGAAGGGAAAAATAATAATCGATTGCACATGTGCATCGAGAAATACGATTGGTTTGAATCAACCAAGCATGGTTGATGTGACGTATTTTCTCGTAGATATATTTTCAATTATTTCTACAAAAATATTTATTAGACTCGAAGAAATTGTTATATTTGAAGCATACCGGTCAATTCCGATACCCTTTTCATTGGGTGTTAACTTCGAAGAAATCATTTGAGTGGGCAAACTTTGGGGGAAGTATTTATTCATCTACTAATTTATTAAATAAAAATACATTTTTAGTAGGG